>JAGMUU010000100.1:0-10645 GCA_020744375.1 Dactylonectria estremocensis | reverse complement strand
TAAAATAAAATTAAAGGTAATTTATATTAATAATATAAATAGAAGAAAATAGCTTTATAGTAATTAGTAGCTAATATTAACTTTTAATATAATTTTAATAATTTAGTTAATATAACTATTAAAGGGTTAATATCAATTTCTATATAATTCTTAAATAAAAAATATTTACTTTATAAGCTATAATACTATTAATAATACTATAAAAGGATATATATATATTAATAATAAAGTAAAATACTTTAAGTAAATGAATTATAGCTAATTAATAATATATTAAATATACTTTAAAATAATAATATATTAGTTATAAAGAACTAAAGTATAACTATTAAAAGTACTATTTATATATTTATAAAAATAAATAAAGTCTTTAGTATCTCCTTTAAGGAAATTAAGAGAATTAAATATATTAATAATAAATATATTTATAAGGGAATATATCTATATTTAATAGCTACCTTTATTAATACTATATTATTAATATTATATTAAGTTAGAAATAATAAACTTATATTTAATAGAAATAGATATAAAATCTATATTTTTTATAATAGCTTCATTTTATATAGTAATATTATAATTAAAAATAAATAATAATAAGTTATAAATTATATATCTATAATATTAAAGGCCTCTAAGTAAATATTATTATATATTTAACTAAGTTATATATTATTAAGAGATAATATATTAAAACTAGAAGAAATAGATATTAAGCTATCTTATTAAAGATAATATAAAGGCTTAATTAACCTAAATAATCTAAAGGGAGGTTAATTAGAAGTCTAAGGCCTAATAAATTAATAAATTAAGTAAAAAGGAGTCTTAAGAGCTATAATAAATCATAATAATTAAAAATAGCTATAAAGAAATAATATAAAGAAGGAAGAAAAGAGAAAATCCTAATATATAAATAAGAACTAAATATATAATAATTAGCTATAAATTATATATAAAATATATAAAATCACTTTAATTAAAATTTACTTAAAGAGACCCTACTATAATAATAAATTAATTACTTATATAATAAGAAAAATAAAAATAATTATTAACTTTATAGTTATATATAAAGATGCATTATAGTTATAAATTATAGTGTTTTAGTAATATAGGTAAGAGACTCTGGAGATAGAGCCTTAGAGGGGGGATGATATAAGGGCGGCGAATCTATAGAGAATTAGGCCTAATGCAGCAACCTTGCTAAAACCAGTGAGCTGTAACGCAAGGTTGCAGATAGCGATGATTGCATAACCTCCGATATAATAGCGATGCCTTAGATAAGGAAGCTTAACTCCCTTCTGAAGAAAAGCCAAGCTTTAGCCTATATTTATAACTTAATATACCTTTGCTCTGCCTGACTATTTTCCCCTCCAAGACCTAGTCTTAATAATTATATGAAGATTTACTTTATCTATAAGCTAAAATTAAATAAGTTAATAGTTATATTTAAAAAGCTATCTTTAACTTTAAAGTAGAAGGAAATATTATTTTTCTATAATAATTTATTAATATAGACTTCTGATATTATTATTAACTATAAAAATAATATCCTTTTTAAATAATTATATTATTATAACTGATATTATAAATATAAGTATTTACTTAAGTAATATTTATATTAAATAGTGGCTATACATTGCCTTTATTTTTATTATTTTAATTACATTTATCTTAAGAATGCCCTTCTTTTAAAATATAAAGGTTACCTTTAATTATAATTCTATATTTAATAAAATAATTATAACTTACTAACTTAAAGAAGTTAACTTAATAAATGCTATTATTAGAAATCTATAATAATATTATATATATAATGAAATATCTTAATAAAAAGATAATATAAAAGGTCCTTTAAAGTATTTTAAAAAACTGGATTTTTAATACCTTTTTAATAGATACTAATGTAAGTAAAGTATTAAGCTTTAACTCTATATCTAAGTTAAAGGAAAATATAATATGAGTTAATACTATATATAAAAGGAAACTTAATAAAATTTACTTAAGGGATAATATTCCCTTTAATAAATCTATTTTTTTATAGAAATCCCTTTTAAAAAGAGAAGAGGTAGAAAGAGATAAAAGAGGAAATGAAAATTAATACCTCTTTTATAAAATTCATCACTTTAAAGTTCTTAAAGATTAAGAAGGGCTTAAAACTTATACTTAAGTAACTAAAGAAGATCCTAAATTAAACTAAAGATACTTCAATACTAGTAGAAAGAACTATCTTCTAATAGATTCTTTTTAATTAAGAAGTAGCCTTAGCTTAGACTTTTAAAGAAACTAGTAAATTAGATGCTTACGTAGCCTCCTTATAAGTTATTAAAGTAATACCTTACTTAGCTTAAGAAATTAGAAATATATTAATTTTCTATAAATTAAAGAAGAAGGTTATTAATCTTCGATAAATTAAAATAAAAAGGGGGATTTTAAAAGAAAGTTATATTATCTATAGAAGTTTTTAAATATTAGTAGTTAAGAAGAATAGCAATTTATATTTTATTAACTTAATAAAGAGACATAATACTTATATTATTTAAAATAGCTTAATAAGTCTAGCTATTAATACTTTCTTTATTAAGTTTAATATATACTAATTACTTTCTTTATTAAACTTCTTCTCTAGCTATAATTAGATTATCTTAATAAAAGAAAGCTAGAATTTAATAACCTTTAATACTTTATTAAAATTATTATATCTATATTAACTTCCTTCAGAAGCTATAAACTTAATAATATAATTCTTAAAGGTAATAATTAAAATCTTATTTAACTTATTACTTAAAGTAATATAAGCTTTTATTAATAATATTAAAGTTAAAGAATTAGAAATAGATTATAAAGGTAAAGAGTATAAGGGCGGCGAAGCTATAGGGAATCGGGCCCGATATAGCAACCTCACTAAAACTAGCGAGCTATAACGTAAGGTCGCAGATAGCGACAATTATATAACCCCTAATATAGTGGCAATGCCCTAAATAAAGAAGCTTAGCTCCCTTCTAAAGAGAAGCTAAGCTTCAGCCTATATTTCATAACTTAATATACCTTTACTTTACTTAACTATTTTCCCTCTAAGACCTAGTCTTAATATCTTAAAGCTTTCTATTAATTACTTAAAGTAATTATAATTTAAACTATTTATAATATTTAGATAATCTTAAGAAGTATAGCAGCTCCTCTATTAAAGGAGTTTTTAGAAGAATTAGATAAACTTACTTAAAGGAGTTTTATATAAGATAATATAGGAAATAGGCTATATAATATATCTATATTATATTAACTTATTTACCTAGTTATTAAGGAAAGTCCCTTTTTAATTAATAAGAATCCCTTAAGATTTAGAACTATAGGGTTAAAAGGGAAAGAAGGTATTTAAAAATAGTTTTATTAATCCTTTATTAAAAAGTAATATTATCTTTAAGACTTTATTAACTTTTAAAGAAGAAAGTAATCTTTTATTTTTAAAAAAATAAAGAAATAAATTATATTATAATATTTATTTATTAAAGAAAACTTAATATAAATAATAAAAGAAATAAAAGTTTATAATATTTATTAAATAAAAGAAATATCTCTTTAAATCTTAATTAAATAAAGGTAGAACTCCTTTTAATTTATTAAATATTATAAAGTTATCTTCTTTATTATTATTATTAAATTTAAATATAAATAAAAAAAGGTATTTAGTAATTAAAATAAAAGATTAGGCTTTTTTAAAGTTCTTAATAATTAAATAAGCTTAAGATAAATAATTAAGTAATTTAAGATATATTTTTAAATTAAATAAAAAATATTATTATAAAGAAAATTATATATCTTTTATATTAAATAATATTACTTTAAAAAAATAGAATTAATAATTAAATTACCTTTATAAAATAGATTAAATAATTTATTATTAACTTAAGAAGGATTAAATTTACTTTAAGAAATAAATATATTAATTAATAAAAACTTAAAAATTGTTAATTTATAAATATTATTAACTTTAAGAAATAAAATAAAGGAGAATTAATTTTTTATAATTTTATATGTATTTTAAATTATTAAAAAGTATAATACCTTTATTTTAAAAAAGAAATATATTAATTTCTTCTTTATTAAACTCCTTTTTATAATAAAGCTATTACTTCTTATATAAGGGGATTTCCTAAATATAAAAGAAGAAATAGTTTAAAAAGCTATTTAATAATAGAAATTAAAAAGACCTTTTATATTAAAAAGTAAAAGAAAACCCCTTTAATTACTAAGGAATTATTAATAAAAGTACTTAAGTATTTACTTAATAATAAGCTAATTAAAGGAAATTAAAATACTTCCTTTAGAAATTTAATAAAAAGAATTATAAAAAGTAAAAGGAATATAAAGATTAAAAAGATAATAAATATCTAAAATGCTTCTATTTCTTTTATAAAAATAATTAATATTTTATTAAGAATTATCTTTAATAAAAGCTAAAGAATTAAAAAGGAACTATTAGAAAAGAAAGAAAAGACTTATAGTTAATAAAGTAAATTTATTATTAAGTAATTTAGTTTATATATAAATTACCTTTAATATAATAATATTTATTAATAATATAAATATAAAAATTAATTAAATTATTTAAAGTTTTAGATTTTAATATAGAAATAGATATAATTAATTAAAAATTAATAATTAAATTAAAATTATATTTATATTAAATCTAAAGCCTATTAATAGAAGTATTAAGTAAATTAAATTACTTAATTTATAAAATTTAAAGGGTTTTAATTACTTTTTAAAATTCTTAAAGCTAAGAGAGGTAAATTAAATAATATATAATTAAAGTTAATTGAAATTTAATTCTAGAGATATAACTTCTTATATTCTTAATAACTACACTTAAAGATAAATATATCCTTTTAAATTCTACTAACTAATAGTGGTAATATTAAATTATTTAAAATTAGCTTAAGATTATATTAATTTATAAATTCTAATAGCTATATTATAATATTATTAAAGTTTATAGAATTTAAGTAGTAAATAAATCCTTTTAGCTATTTAGTAATAACTCTTTAAATTCCTTAGATTTTAAAAGGATTTTAATAGAAATTTTATACTTAAAGGATATCTTTTTTATTAATATCTTAAATACTTTACTACTTTATAGCACTATAGATTATAAAATTAAAATCCTTTTAAATTCTAAGCCCCCTTTTAAACCAATTTATCCTCTATTACTAAAGGAATTAAATACCTTAAGGAAATATCTTAAATAGAACTTAATTAATAATTAAATCCATTTTTTTAAAAGCTCAGTAAAGGCATCTATTTATTTATATCTAAATTAAATAGATCTTTAAAATTATATATAGATTATAATAATCTAAATATAATTACTAAGAAAATTAATATCTATTACTATTAAGTATTAAAATTATAAATTAAATAAAAGAAATATAATATGTCTTTAAAATTAATATTATTAATATTTATTATTAGATTTATATTTAAAAAGGAGATAAATAGAAGATAGCTTTTTAAACTTACTATAGATATTTTAAGTATATAGTAATGCTATTTAGCTTAATTAATATCTTAATAACCTTTTAAAACTATATTTATTAAGCTCTTTAAAGTTAATAAATATAATATATATTATTATATTAATAATATTTTAATTTACTTTAAGATATAAAAAGACTATATAAAATACTTATAATTAATATTAAGATATTTAAAAGAAGCTTAGCTTTATATTAAGTTAGTTAATTATTCTTTTTATAAGTTTAATAATAAATTTTTAAAATTTTATATATTTTATAAAGAGGTATTAATAGATTTAGATTAAATTAAAACTATAGTTAATTAAAAGGAACTTAAGATATTTTAAAAGATTTAGATATTCTTAAGCTTCTATAACTTCTATTATAGATTTATTTATAAATATTTAAATTTAATAATACCTCTTAGTAATTTACTAAAAGGTAATATAAAAGAAAGAAGCTAAAGTATATTAAGCTTCTTAAAGCTAAAAGAAGAGTATTCTTTAGCTATATTAAGCATTTTAAAAGGCCTTACTTTTAAAGCATTATAACTCCCTTCTTCTATTTAATTAAAGATAATGCCTTTAAATTTATAATAATAGAAATTTATTTAATATTAAAATAAAGTCTTTCCTATTTAATAGCATTTAATTTTAAAAGTTTATCTTATAAAGTTAAAATATAATATATTAAATTATAAAATAATAGCTATTATTAAATCTTTTAAATATTAATAATACTATTTTAAAGAGGCATTAATTTCTATTAAAGTCTTAAGTAATTATAAAAACTAAAAGGTTTTATAAAATACTAAAGCTTAATAATAATAAGCTTAATAATATATATATTTAATGCTTTATAACTTTATAATTAAATATAACTCAAAGAAGATTAACTTTATAGATAGTTTATTATATTATTTAAAATTTAAAGATAAAGAAGCTTTAAATTTAAAGTTATTAAATTAATTTAGATATTAATTAATAATAAAATAATTAATTTAATGTTAAATAGACTTAAAGATAATTCCTAATGGAATGTTAAAGTAATACTTTATAAGTTCTATAAATAAAAAAAGTTTATAAAATAGATATAAAGTAAAATAGAAGTAATTCTATATATTTCCTTTATAAAGGTAAAACTAAAGTATAATTAAAATATATCTATAATAGTACAGTTTTAAAACTAATTATCTAATTAATTAAATACCTTTAAAAGAGGGATCTAAAAAGAATATATTAATTTACTTTTAATATAAGGGAAAGAAGGCTAAAGAAATAGCTTAAATAATTATTCATAAATTACTTTAATTTAAAGATTAAGTAGCAGTTCTTAATAAACCCTTTATTTAATAGATATTACTATAATTATATTATAATAACCTATTTATAAAATATTTTAAAGTAAAAAGAATACTTAACTTATTTCAAAGATACTTTTTCTAATTTAATATAAATTAAATATATTAAATTGGATTTATATATATACTATATATTAAAGAGCTTTAACTTTAAGATATAAGCTATATAAAAACTCCAGTTTTTATTATATTTAATATAACCTTAAGAAAAAGCTTTAATAAACTTTATTATAGATCTATTCCTTTTATCTATAGAAAGAAGGAAGTAAATGCAATTTTAATAATAGTAGACTATTATATTAAATATTTATTTCTCTTCTTTATAACTATTATAATTAATATAATAAAGTTTATAAAATTATTTTATAAAGAGGTAAAATTAATATATAGATTTTTAAAAGGATTATAAATAATAGAAAATTAATCTTTATTAATAATCTTTAATTAGAACTTTATTATTAAAGTAATATTAAGAGGAGGTTATTAATAGTATTTTATTTTTAAATTAATAAATAAATAAAGAGAATAAATTAAACTTTAAAATATTATTTTAATATTATATTAATAAATATTAAAATAATTAAGTTATATTCCTTATAATATTTAATTTATTTATAATAATATAAAGAATATAATAATAAGTTATATATCTTTTAAAGTATTATTAAAATACCTCCTTAAGATTTATATTTAAATTAAAGATAATATCTTAAAGAAAGGAATTTTAAAAGTAGAAATTAGAGTTTATTATTTAAAGGAATTATATAAAACCCTAAAAGTAAATTAAAAGGAAGTAACTAAATTCTAATTTATATATTATAACTGCTAATATTTTAATAGATTATTTAAATTAAAAAAACTCATTAACTTATTAATTAGAAATATCTACTTTAAAAAGGAAAAGAAGAAATTAATTCTTAAATATATTAAATCCTTTTTAATTCTTAAATATATTAATACTAAGTATATTAAATTGCCTCTTAAAAAAGTATAATAGAATTTATAATATATTTTATATTAATCTCCTAAAGTTATAGCACCTTTAGAATAAAAACTAACTTAAACTGATACTAGTTTTAGACTTTAAAGACTCCAATCTTAAATAAGAAGTTAAAAGGGTTATAAATTAAAGAGAGATTAAAGGAGAAATCTATTACTTTATACAATAGTAAAGATAGCCTTTAAAATATAATTAATAGATTTTAAAAGTAAATATAGATTAAGTATAGGAAATAATTAAGGACTTTTTAAAAGTATTAATAAAATATAAATAAAAGTAGACTGATTCTATAGAAGAAAACTAGATATAAAAGTAAAGAAGGTTAAGAAAGTGTAATTAATATATATATTAAAGTAAATAATCTTAACTATAAAAGTTAAATAGCTTATTAAGAGACTGCTAGAATATATTTAGATAAAACTTAATCTATATTTTACATTATATTTAATAGCTATTAAATACTCTATATATTATACTTAGTTTTATACTACTTTAGATTAATATATTAATTCTTTAATATCTAGATCTTACTTTTAACTTTATAATAGTTAACTTTATAAATAATAAAGTAAAGAAGCTAGGAATTTATATATAAATTTAACATAAATAAAAGCTTTTCATTAAGTTCCTTTTAAATTATAGCTTTAAAGCTATCTTTAAATAATAATTTAGTAATTATCTATATTATAAATTTTAACTTAAAATAAATTATATATAGCAATTTATAATTATTTTAGTTAACTATATATTTAAGTTAAATATTATTAATAGAAATTAAAATATAATTAAAGGTAATTTATATTAATAATATATATAGAAGAAAATAACTTTATAATAGTTAATAGCTAATATTAACTTTTAATATAATTTAATAACTTAACTAATATAACTATTAAAAGTTAATATTAATTTTATATAGTTTTAAATAAAAGAATATCTATTTATAAGCTATAATACTATTAATAATATTATAAAAGATATATATATATTAATCATAAAATAAAATGCCTTAAGTAAATAAATTATAATTAAATTAATAATATATTAAATATACTTTAAAATAATAATATATTAATTATAAAGAACTAAAGTATAGCTATTAAAAGCACTATTTATATATTTATAAAAATACATAAAGTCTTTAATATCTCTTTTAAAGAAGCTAGGAGGATTAAATATATTAATAATAAATATACTTATAAAAGAATATATCTATATTTAATAGCTACTTTTATTAATATTATATTATTAATAATATATTAAGCTAGAAATAATAAACTTATATTTAATTAAAATAAATATAAAATCTATACCTTTTATAATAGTATTATTTTATATAGTAATATTATAATTAAAAGTAAAGTAATAATAAGTTATATACTATATATCTATAATATTAAAAGCCTTTAAGTAAGTATTATTATATATTTAATTAAGTTATATATTATTAAAGATAATATATTAAAATTAAAAGAAATAAATATTAAGCTATTTTATTAAAGGTAATATAAAGGCTTAATTAACTTAAATAATCTAAAGGAAGTTAATTAGAAGATTAAAGCTTAATAAATTAATAAATTATATAAAAGGGGTCTTAAGGATTATAATAGAATTATAGTAATTATAAAATAACTATAAAGAAATAATATAAAGAAGAAAGAAAAGAGAAAATCCTAATATATAAATAAAAATTAAATATATAAAATTAGCTATAAATTATACATAAAATATATAAAATTACCTTAATTAAAATTCACTTAAAAGAACTTTACTATAATAATAAATTAATTACCTATATAATAGAAAAATAAAAATAATTATTAACTTTATAGTTATATATAAAGATATATTATAGTTATAAATTATAATATTTTTAATATAATATAGGTAAGAGACTCTAAGGATAGAGCCTTAGAGGGGGGGATAATATAAGGGCAGTGAAGCTATAGGGAATTGGGCCTGATATATTAATCTCACTAAAACCAGCGAGCTATAACATAAGGTTGCAGATAGCGACGATTATATAACCCCGATATAGTAGCGATACCCTAGATAAAGAAGCTTAGCTTCCTTCTGAAGAGAAGCCAAGCTTCAGCCTATATTTTTTAACCTAATATACCTTTGCTCTGCCTAACTATTTTCCCCTCCAAGACCCAGTCTTAATACTATTATTTTATAGTTTAATATAATATATTTTAATATTATAGAAATAAACTTTTAAAATTAAAATCCTATTAAATAAAAAATAATATATTTTAATAGTTAAAATAAGATCTTTATTATTATAAATTTAGAGATATTAGTCTTTAATTAAATAGAAAGAAGGGAGTTATAATTCCTTAATAGTGAAGCTTCTTAAAATACTTAATATAGCTAAAGGAATACGGCTCTTTTAGCTTTAAAGAACCTAATATACTTTAGCCTCTTCCCTTTTATACTACCTTTTAATAAATTATTAAATAATATTATTAAATTTATATATTTATAAATAAATTTATAATAAAAGTTATAAAAGCCTAGAAATACTTAAATCTCTTAAAATATCATAAGTTCCTATTAATTAGCTATAATTTTAACTTAATTTAAATTTATTAATACCTCTTTATAAAATATATAAAGTCTTAAGAAATGAATATTAATTTTATAAAAGAAATACTTAATTAACTGAATATAAAGCTAGGCTTTATTTAGATATTTTAATATTAATTATAAATATTTTATATAATCTTTTTATATTTTCAAGTAAATTAAGATATTATTAAAATATAA